>MU397244.1:0-18359 GCA_022578865.1 Xylaria sp. FL0043 | reverse complement strand
CATCACTCTCTCTCACTGAGGTTGTGGTTTTTGGCTCCCGCCCCCCCCCCCCCCCCCCCCCCCCCCCCCCCCCCGGGGGGGGGGGGGGGGGGGGGGGGGGGGGTCTCAGCCTACACTTCCCGGGCTTTTACATAGTCAATCGAGTCAGCCAATTAGGAAACCAATTCATTAGAGGAAACCTGGTTTTAATATATTGATTGAATACGCGAGCGTTGTTGTTCCTTCTAATTTCTATTCATCTTTCGTGCCACTTACCCCTTTTTTCTAGTTTCGCTCTAAACTTAAAGTGTGAGCTCAGCCACTTAGTGGCTGAACGCCCACAAATCTAGCCTCACTTATAGCGGCTATAGGTACTGGTTGAGAGAACTTGGCTGCTTCACCATCAACACCAATATCACATGCATGAGATACAACAACCTTAAATGCAATCAACGCGGCCTAGTACTACAGCTTCACAGCGCCTTATCCAATGCAAACCTTATCGAAGAGGGTGTGGCTGCGTATGCAGATTGAGCCTAACCTACTTTGTAATGTGATTCTAGGCTTGACCAGCATTACGTTCTCTTCTCCTTTTAAGGAACTGCGTCGCGCATCTCACTCCTTATTTTGAAGACATGTTCGCTAGCATTTAAGATGTGGAGCTGTCACTTGAAAGACTGGGTAATCTCTTTTTGTCCAGCCTGGCACATGTGACTTATACCTACCTATGTCGCAATGAATTTACTCAAACAGGTTTGTGGCGAACTAAAACAACAGAAACAAAGGTTGATGGTATTTCGCACTATTATAAAGCCACATAGGCTCAGAGGAACACCACGTAACTATCCGCTAATACTGCTCCACTCACCTCCACATGTCCCAAACTTTAACAACGTACCTTATCCACGAGCGTTGCTTGTAGAGCCTCGCGTGACAACGATTGTTATCAAGCACCTCTATTCTCGCAGCCCCGACAACGTCATCATACAACAAATGTTCTCAGATGAAGAGCTTGCGGAACTAACCGAGCCGGGATATTGGGACGCGCGATATAACGGCACAGCATCTGGCGAGCAACTTCATGAATGGTATCGCGCCTATGCCGACATAGAAGAATTCTTGAGGATCTCTCTTTTCCAAGCCTATCCTGCCGAGTTGCACCCGAGGGTTCTCCATCTGGGGTCTGGGGACAGTGTACGTACATATGGGTTTGTTTAATCAACCATGCGTGCACAACTTGTGTTAGCTGCGCCATCTTCCCGAGTATTCGACTTGGTAATAGGGACGAAAGATGCTAATTCGCCCTCACCTGGCAATAGACAGTGCCTGAAGACTTAGCTAGATATGGTTACCATAACCAGCTCTGCGTCGACTTTTCGGCCGTTGTTGTCGAAATGATGGCTCAGCGACATGCCAATATCGAGGGCATTGAATGGCAACAGATGGATATTCGTCAAATGGATCAGATACCCTCAAGTTCCATCGACGTTGCTTTTGATAAGGCGACACTCGATGCTATGATCCATGGTAGTCCCTGGTCACCACCGCCCGATGTACTTGCCAATACACGCCGCTATATGAGAGAGGTAAAACATATCCCTACCGCATCGAAGATCGTTTCTTTCCAGGAACCAGTCTATCGGGTTAACATATGCTATAGTTGACCCGTGTACTTAAGACTACAGGCACATTCATATGCGTCACATATCGTCAACCTCACTTCATAAGGCCTCTGCTGAATTGTGAAGGGACAAACTGGGATATCAATGTCGAGACTCTGGGGGGCCTCGACAGCTCGTTTGGCTACTATGGCTTCATATGTACCCTTGCCAGCACTCGCAATACCGAAAACACTACAGAATCTTGATGATTGACACACCTAGAACGGTGTTTGATGCCTCCTTTTTCTCATATTGCATAATTAGTGCCCGAAGGGCCGATCTATTCTCAAGGCACATCTGGCCTGATAACGTAGATAATACTAGGACCTTGGGGCACAGTGAGTCTACATCAATCCGTAAATGGCCTCAAATAACCTTTGGCGTTGATTGAATATTAATTAAGCACAAAAGAGCTTTTATTCTTCTACCAATATTCTCTACCCCTGTGGTGGCTGACCTAGTTTCGATGATATTTTACGAAAGTACTATCAGCGGCCTCTTCCACGTTTTGATATAATATACTTACGGATGCTATCTCACACTTAGAAGGTATTACAGAACAAGGCTGCAGGGCCAATAGAACGATGTCAAAGGCACTTCTGCGTACTGGTGAGGCTAGATCCGAGACAGTGTTCTGGGACTGTTGCGCAACACCTTCTCTAGAGGGCTAGCCGAAAACAATGGCATTTGGCACTGCTTAATCGGACGCGAAAGCGGTTTATAGGAGTATGTCATCTACATTCTAAATTGGTCAAATGGCCCCTAGCCCTTCCAACAGATAGGTTCTGGGGGTTGGAGGGTTGGGGGTTTGGGGGCGGTAGTGTCACCTATCCGCCTGACACATGGACCCCAATTGAAGTTAAGGAGACCCGGCTAACACAAAGCTAAACTACTAACCACTGTTTCGTCAATATGGCATCTCTAAATCTACTGCATTTAGCTGTGATCTCGACTGGCCAGGCTCTTCGGTCTAGATTATTTAGATTATTAGTTATCACCATCTCTGCACTTAAAAGTCACCCATTACCTGCGAAGTTTTCCGGCATCTCTCTCATATCATCGCATCAACGACTTTCATTCTACGTAGTCCCCGGGTCGACAATCTACCCGCTCGGTGGCGAATTCACCGATATCGAACGTCACGAATGATGATACGGTTTGATGGGGGCATCCGAGGTGGTATAACAATTAACATTTAGGCCCACTAACAATACTGAAAGGGTGAAATAATTAAATGTCAGTGCGCTTATTACCTTTTCTGAGTAAAGTTTAACACTTGAATTATTACATCGTCCCAGGATTATTGGTGAGACTAAATGTCAATTATTATACCACCTCGGCAGCCTGGCAAAGGCCTTTCGAAAGCAACTTGGGGGCGCTCACTTAGTGATGAAGCAGGGCTATGCAACTGGATTAGTTTGACGGTAATTCGGCGTCGGAGAATACAGGGCCTGGTGGCAAAGATGCCAAAGCAACACTGGACCTAAGCCATAATACTACCTCCCCCTCCTGGATCCTTCCAAGGTCGTACAGGTCTGTATGGCTTTGCTTTTATTTACATCAGGGGTACTGTTTTCATAGCAGATGGTCGCGCCTACACTTCTTCACTTCTTCACTTCTTCATGTTCGCATCAACATGACGAACCTGGGATCGCTTACTACAACATTTACTCCTATCGGGCCGGATTGCTCATCTACTTTCATCGGCGACCACAGCGGCACTATATGGGTCCAGTAGGGAGTTGGCGCTGCCGCTTCATTGCCATGCCTTCCTAGTGGCTTTATTCCATTTGATCCATATTACTATTCTCCTGGGCTATGTCCATCGGGTTATACTACCGCCTGTTTCGTCCAAGCTTCTGCCACCCCGCCTGAAACCGCATCAGGAACTCAAGCTACGTGCTGTCCTAGGTATTTACTTTGTATATTTTTAAGAAGCGACGCTGAGAAAGAGAAAATCGACTGACGATGCCCATAAAGTAGCTACACGTGTCGCCAAGACCGCGGTACTGATCCCTTTCCATGTCTATCATGCTTCCTTGGGCCCCAGACGTTTGCCGTCAGTGTATTCTCCTTTTCGTTAGACTCGACGGAAGCAACTACAAAGATCAATGCGGGGATAACAACAGTGGTTCAGACGAATGACTGTGTGAGAGCATATGGGCCTGTCGTCCATAGAGTAGCAGGCGATTTTATTCCGGCTACCGCCACCATCCCCTTCACTGACGACAGTAAAAACACCTATGGAATAATCACAGCTACAGTGACTAGACCCATTGCCACGGGGATTGAAGATAATGACGAGACTACGAAGGGCTTGACGATTGGCGCTTCGGTGGGACTTGGAGTCGTCTTTTTCCTTTTCCGTCTACGTCGAAGGAAGCTGAAGAGTCGCGAAGGTTCAGGACAAGCAGCGCAGCCGCATCCTAGCTCTATACCCGAGCAATGCAATGCTTATGATCAAAAGCAGCAACAGCCGCCACAGCTACAACAGACAGGCTGGGCGGAGCTAAGCGCGGAGAGACCATGCTATGAACTGTATTATTGGGAGTGAATGATACAAGACGCGATGCGGCCGCCTTTGATTAGAAGATGTGGCCAAGCCACTCTGGCGGCCATGCCTTGTAGTTGTACAAAAGATGAACAGATGAAACTTCACATCTAGACGAGGAAGCGAGACTTCTAGAGCCTTGTCCCAATCGTATTTTGGAGTAAGTCTCCATTTCCCTATTCCTATCGTACTATGCTAGTCTCGCAAGGAATCTGGAGACAGTGATTTCTGCTTAAATCAATCGCATGTCACACTTATGCAGTAGAAAAACAGGTAATGAAATTGCACTAGACTTTTGGGGGATTCTCCTATTCTGGCAAAGAGTACATACATTGAGCAGACGGGAAGAGCAAATAGTCTCTCAGAAACCCGAATACTATCGAGGTTTCCATATGGTCCAACAAAATCACCTATCCTACCAATTCCTATTGCTACCACCAAACATCGGCCATCCAAACCAGCTAGGTATATCCATGCGGTTGTTTACCAAAGTGTTGGCAAAGTAGACAAAGATTACGCCTATGGTACTGGCAGGCTACAGAAATAGAGAGACTGTGCAACACTCCGAGACGGATTGGCAAAGTGCAACAATATGCAGTATGGTGCTTCGTGTCTCTGTATGTTCATGAATATCAAATCATGAGCCTTCTGTTGATGTGAACATGGCCTCAACAAATCAACCTCAATGTGCTAATAGCTCGCGGCTATCTCCCACGAGCGCAAGACCAGACAAATGAAAAAGGGACGACAGCATGGGGCGCAAAACCATAGGGTCGCAAGAAATTTAGCGAAGGAACAGCAAATCGCAGGATTTCTAGGCGACGATAGAATCAAACCATTGTGGTGAAGACAACAGAAGTTGGAATCGAGATAATACGTCAACCGGTCTTCCATGAATGTGACGAACTTGGAACCGATGCGCCTGCCACCTGCAAATTGCAGATAACTAGTGACAACTGAAACGCCAAACAGTGAAAAAATGGTGAAAATGACAGTCTCCGATTCTTTCCCTAACACTGCATTGTAACTCAGTGGGAGTGAAATAGGAGTGCAATGACAGTACTCAGGACCTTTCTGATTTGGTCCATTAATACTGCTGAGCCTTGGCTCTCATGACGAAGTAAACCACCACAGCCACGACGCCACCAGTGTAAAAAACAAACTCGGCGTAGAGCATTACTTTGATGAAATATCGCTGACGAGGAGTAAGTCGATCTACCTCGCCCTGTGTGGCCCATTTCAAGCACCCGCTGAAAGCCCCGTTCAAGACCAGAACGCCGAAAAATGGCAGTATGGACAGAACTGCCAGAAAGTAGAAGATGGACCGGCGGGTAGCAGAGGCGCTATCAGAGACGTAATCATCTGGTGCAACAAAGAAGGGTCGTGGGTGCAAGGTTGGTACAACACCGTAGTCAGTTACGCTATACCGTCGACGTCTCTTAACGGTTCGTGTATTGTAGGGAGACGAAATATCTGCAGCCTCTGGTGGGTTGAGATTTCGGTATCTGCTACCTGTACCGGATGCGGTTCTTGCGGATTGACACATCGAGAATGGGGTAGGAGGATCTACTAAAGTTAGCGAATTACTGGGGCTTATTCAAGTAGGGGTCTGGAACATGAACTTACCTCCTAGATCTGAGCTCTTTGCTTTCCACTCCGGTGATGAGAAGTTGACTGAGAGGTCGGAACTCACAATGATATCTCTGTGACGTGGTTCGATGTTGCTTGTTCCCGCCTCACTAGATCGAAAGCTTCGCTTCCGCTGAAGTCTAGCTGTCGTAGGCCCAGTCTCCTTCGTTTTACCCTTGTCCCTCTGCAGCTTTGCCTTCTTCTGGGCCAGCTCAAGAGGCAAAAGCTCGAAATCGAAATGAGAATTGATCGAATTGGCTGATGGTGGTTCAAAGTATGAAGAAGCAGCCGCGAATTCCCGGGGGTCCATTTCTAAGGGCTCTTGATCCTCCGTCAGACTACCGGAATGATTTTGATTAACGTCGAAGTCACCAGGTTGATCGAAATCACCATCCGTTGCGGTGTGATGATTCTCCTCTCCGAAATCAGACACAGCAGATGGCAGCGATCCACGTGTATCATATTGATTTGTTCCACAATTAGCCATGGTACTGGCTACAGCAGGTTCATACTCAGAAACTGAGTCCCGAAACGCGTATCGCGGAGGAGCATTCCCATCAAAGTCGAAGGCGAGCCGGGCACAAGTTTTGCCACGTCCGCTGCCAATCTCTCTGTAAGGATGTCGGTTCTTGGGTAGAGGGCGAAATTGACCTGTTTCTTCTTCTGTGGCGCTTGCCCAACGGAGACCAGAGCCTTGTGCGTATGCATTCTGCCGACGCGAGAGAAAGTCTGCGAACTTTGGTGCGTCCGGTCGCTCAATATCGTATGGTTGGTATCGCTCATTGCCAGCTGAATGCTGAATGATCCGTTCGCACGATCCGAAGCTATCAAGCACGTCCTCATGGCTATCATCAGAATAATCAGCAAGGCTACTCCCAGTCTTTTTCAGACCACTTGTCAAAGTGCGCCCAGGAAGAGCGCCAGCACTGAATCCGAAGCCAACATCGCTTGTTGCCTCCGTGATCCAATCGCCATCTTCAGACGCCAGGTCACGAACGTCCTTTTTATCGTCAGCCTGTTCGTCTGGAGTAACTTGGCTATCCTCGCAAGGCTCGGGTTCTTGTCCGATAACGACCTTGATATGTCGCATGGGCCTTTCCCCAGTACCGACGGTTGGAAGACTGGGCTTATATGGATTATTTCCCTTGGATAGTGCTTGTCGATGATCTTTGGCATTGGCACGGTATGTTTGTCCCGCGTCATGTTCGTCGTAACCGCTAAAGCGTCTCAGCTCCTGGCTAACGTCTCGTTCCATTGGGAACTGCCAATACGTTTCAGAACATTCATCGTCCGGATGCGCAAAAGGATTGGCAGCGTAGAACTCCTCTTCGTACGTCATCACAGAATCATGATCATCGATAGCAGCATGGTGCTGCCGACCCGGGATCTCTAGCTCACGACGGGCTCGGACGATGTTTAGGGGCTCTGGAACAACGGCTCGCCGTGCTTGTTCCAGCTCGTGAGCCTGTGCCTCAGCGTCGAGAAGATGCTGAGAGTCGGTAATGCTCGAGTCTGGAACTGGGGAATCGTGCTCTTGCTGGCGTACATTAGAGGTATGCCGCATATTTGTAGGAGGGGACTCTGGAAGGGAATCTGTGGGAGGCTGAGAGACGGGTAACTCGGCCTTCACACCATACTAGAAGACTGTAAGCGGGGTGCGCAAATGAATCAACTTTGTCAGGCAGGCATACCTCTCGCGTGTTGTCATACTCGACCTGGAGGCTAGGAATACGATCATCGTACTGAGCGACGATTCTTTCAATGGTGCTGGTAGTATTGTCATAAGAGACAGCGTTGAACTTTGACAGCTCATGATCTATCTTTCTACTCAGACTGGTCGCACTGTTGCTGTCGCTGCTACCTGTTCCCGACTGCAGATCCTCTGGGAGATCGATAGAGTCAAGGCTCGCGCAGCGGCTTCTTCCGTTCATAAAAGCCCGCATAGCCAAAGCGGAGCCGGAGGTCTGAAGATCATCTTGCGACTTGGCGAGCCGTGGACGAGCGACAGGCGACGGTGCAGCGCCGGCCGGATTCGACTTGGACTGCTCGGACGCCTTTTGAGAAGCCTTGTTTGGCGGCAGGCGGGAAGTGATGTTGAGGTATGCGTCACTTAACTTGCTGAAGCGCTGTCCTCGAGGAGTGAAGGTTCGAGCAGGTTTTGACACCAACCAATCGTCCCTCGGCTTGGCGTGGCCTGGAGGAGTTATGGCGGGAGAATCTGGTTGGGAGGAAGGGAAGGCATCATCGCCGGTCCCGGGTTTTCCTTCAGCCATTGTCCGTTCCTTTACCAACTACAACAACAAGAGGGTCAGCCCTAGCAAGAGAATATGGAATGTGCGTGAGGAGTGCGGACGCTACTTCCAACAACACACCTACAAGCTTCGGGTGAGTGCGAATCTTACCTGGCCGATTAGAAGAGACTACGGAAGCCGGAGAGCAGCACTACAGCCGGCGAGCCCAATGAAGCTTTGGACTGAGGCTCAAATATGAACCTTCTTTCTCGAAATGATCTATAAGACATGTTAGATTAGGATACAGACAAGCCATAAACTCATGATAGCAGGTAGCTTGTAGTATCAATTGAACATAAGATGCGCAGAGGGGAACGTTATCTGTATATCTCGGCTAAAATTGGAAGCAGAAGTGAAGTGAAGTCGGAGTGAAAGGATAGACGGCGGCGGAGACGTGAATATCAGCACGCAGTGTGCAATTGGTGCTCAGCTTGGCCCCAACTTCACAAGATGTCCCGGCCATGCGGCAGACGGGGATCATAGACATGCGGTCGACGGGGATCATAAAGCATGCATAGATACAGGGAAATGAAGGAACGAGGGGTGAATCCGGGGTAATCGGGGTATTCGGAGAATCCGGGGTAGATTGATATAGGAAGAGAGAAACCATGCGCGACGCAAGAAGGAGGTCACGATGGGCGACGTGACCACTGCCCACGCAAGCATGTGCAGTTTTCCGACGACCATCGTGAGGGTATTCAGAGATGACTTACCTTTGAAACGTCACCGTTTCACTCACACTCACAGTGAAATTATATGCAGATGCAAATGCCAGGAAAATGATGCGGATGCGATGCGTAATGTTGAGATGAATTGCTGAGAGTTGAAGATCTAGACGAGGCTAAAGAAGGTGGGATAATGGGTAATAGTCAAAAGAGAGAGTGTGAGAAGGAGGGGAAGAGATAGAGAGAGAAGAGGCGGGGAAAGAGATGCATGCAGAAGCTGGCAAAGGCTCTAAGATATAATAAAATAGAAAGAGGCTCCTGTGTTGTATGTGGGCGACGCGGTGGTGTTCACAGGTAACAGGTACTTTCGAAGGTGATGTTTGTTCAACATTGAGATGCTAGGGCAGTAACGCGCTAACAGGTCTTCAGGTGTTACCTATTCTTCCAATTAGATACTTGATCATTGATTCATTCCTTGCTACTGTTCTTCACAGCTACCGTTCACTCAGTTGATTTCGGGTAATTTAATATATAGCCCTCGAGCATCTGTTGCCAAATTTTCAAAGAGACACAATCACTAGTAGTTTGGAGCCACATCTGTATTACTATCCTGATGTGCAGCTTGTCACTTCTTCCTTATCTCCTGGGAGCTGCTATAAGATGGTTGCACATAGGTCCCATGTTAGATAAACCAAATAGCCATGCTTCAATTGTATGCTACGCGTTATCTACATTCTACTATTGTTTACATGTGTTCCCCCATAATCTTTCCACAAGCTCTGTAATTGAGCACCTCACTCACCAGTCATGATACAGCTAATTATATAGGTGTAGATATTACTGCAAGCGTCAAGAAATGAAATGATCTACCATTAGAATTTTGGCAAATCTAATATGGTGTAAGGAGTACTTGCTTGCAACTACAGTTATATAAACGTGCATCTAGGTTTAAGATATAAGCAATAACAGGGCAGCAGCATGAGTCTTATGGTCTTTGCTAGATACTTATATTCACAGAATGTCAGCAACCCATCTTGAGTCCATAATTTTGATCAGGGTGCTTGGAGCTGTAAATTTGAGCTACTGATGTACCTTCGTACCGAGTATTATGATAGTTGTTTGTGATCCGATGTCACCGTGCCTTCCTTCTCTCCTCTTCTGTTGATAATCACGTCGACCTTGTACAAGACAGAACAGTTCCTGGACTCACGCCCATTCACAGGCTTGTGGGCTTGGAGTTACAGTGGTGGGAAGTCTTTCCACTTAGGAGATAACCTTCCACAACAAAGAAAGTTTGCAACGTATGCTTTGGCAGGAAAGAAGAAGAAATGAATAATTCATTTTTATGCATTCTATAAACTCGCAGTCAACAAGCAGATTGAGCCCTTTCGCAACAGGAATGCTCTCCATCACTACATGAGACTGATCACCTCTCAACAGAAGTAACTTGCAAGAAAGGTTGACGATACTCTAGGATTTATTAGTCAGAGAGAAACAGAACCCTTCATGTCTACCTAATTAATCAAGTCTCGTTATATGCTGATTAAATATTATTTGGAGTTGTTGAACTGTTCTTGTTCGAGGGGTGCTCGGCTGACGATTGAGAAGTCATGATTGGGCAATCCATCGGATTATCATTCTTGCAGATTGCGGTTCTCTTCATATCTCCTCTTTGAATCTAGAAATAATCTGAATGTAATTACAATACTTTTACATGACAGGACATGGCAAGAGACATATAGGCATAGGTTTTACTTATGATGGGAGAGAGCGGTCTGAACCTTGGTAATCCCCAAATAGGGCAGGTACTCAGGTACTCAGGTACTCAGGGACCTCGGTACATAATCGGCAAGCCTCATACAGCCACAAGATGTGCACCACAGGACTGTGGCTGTGCCTAGAGATAAGAGATTGAGGGGCATGGAGGGGTACAAATCGAGGAAGCTTCAAGCAGGTACCAGAACATAAGCATCCTGATCCTTGCCATTTAGTCTTGGACCAGTGATAATGCATAATCCTATCCTGCGCCTCTTTCAGCTTCCTTGTCAAGAGCTTCCTTGCGGCCTGCCGAAGAAGACGACATGATAGATTAATATAATTGCTCACTTTTTTTCGTACTTTAGACGTTAGACGTTAGACTTAGTTGCGTTTACACGCGACCGTATTGTCATGGCTGACAAGAGCCGCATCCAAAGGCTTCCCGACGAGATCTTGCTTCACATTATCCAGTGTAGGTCTACATATCCTGTCTGATATTCGTCCATTGTATTGCTCACTCCCCTAGGGAGCCTTTCCGTTACTAATTGATTCCCGTCAATCAGTTCTTATTGTTCAAGATGTTGTTAGTCTCCAGTCGGTGTCCAAACGGTTCCTAAGCATTTGTCGAGACAATCCTCACTGGCGGGGACGATGCCTTGATGCTTCTGCCTTTCTTGAGCGCGTGTCGCTATTTAGACGGGGATCGGACTGGATCGACGAGGAAGGAGTGCCACTGAGCAGGGCGGTGCCAGCAGACCACCACCCTCTACAGCACCACAGCGTGATAGAGAAGATAGGCTTGCTATCTACTAGGAAGAGAGAGAAGGAATACTCCCGCATTGCTGCCAATTGGGATCCCACCTTTCCCGGGGAGAAGCCCAATTGGTATCATGAGTACATCCAAAGGAATGCGCGTATCACTACTAACTGGTTCGAGCGACCCCAAGCGCTCGAAGGCCCTGTAGAGGACGCTATTGATGTTCGCGGTGTCGCACTGTACGAGCCCTACAGGACAGAGAATCAACTCTTTGCCTTGTCCCCCCTCGATGACGGGTCTATCTGTATATGGGATGTGAAAGGCTCGCAGGTTAAGAAGGGATCCATAATGTCAAGGAGCAGGCCAGGACTTCTATGGCATGAGCAGACTACTTCGTCCGGAGACCTGTCGAACCGATCGATCGATAGAGGAATCATCGAATGTGTGAGTGTCGACAACCACAGACACGCTGCATTTTTCGCCTTGGGTAATAGTAAGTGACCTTCATCTAGGCGCAAGACGGGACGCTCACCGTTGGTAAGATCTTGTAGAGGTAGATCTTCGGACCCTAGCTGTGGTGACAACAACTAGCTTCGAACGTGTGGTTATGACAATGTCAACCGCAAACCCCGAGATACCGCTAACAGTAGGCACCTTTAATGGCTTGTATTTGCACGATTATCGGCTCAGAAATGCGCCACGCCAACAGCAACAGGAAGTAGTCGATCCATTTTCGCTACATAGCCCCGACCTTTCCAGCATCTTGGGCGACGGGCGACCTCTTCCGCCCTACGCTGCACTTACTCAACCGGGTCCCCAATATATTCACCATATGGACCTGCCTGGACAACGCGATAGGTTATCTGATGACATCTTCGTCGCCGGCCGATTCACGAGTATACTACACTATGATCGACGCATGTTTCCCTCGATCAAGGGGTCACTACATTCAGGTGGTCGACTGTGCAGTCTAACGTCCCTGCCATACCCGTTTTCTAGCATAGATAGCGACCTTCGTCGACGCCTAGAACTGACGGAAGAACAAGTCACTAAGTCTAAGAATACTGCTGGTGGAAGGACTCTGATAGCTTGCGGCGAATACAACACCAAAGGTTCGCTCGAGATATACGGGTTATCATCCAGGCCTGAAGACGGAGGAGAGACACATATTTCTTATGACTCTACAACAAAGAATAGGCAAACAGCTTCTTCTTCGAAGCTTTTATCCGTCATCAATCATGGCAACCGAATCGTCTTCTCTGACGGCCAGGGGTATCTTAAGTGGATGGAAAGGGATGGCTTCACAGAGGTGCGGAGGCACAAGATTGGCAAAGTGGAAAGGGTCACTCACCGCTCTCTGTTCGGGTCAATGCCAGGATCGGACGACATTGCCCGAAAGCTTCTATCAACGCGGACCGAAGCTGGAAGCAGCACTTGCAACGACGACGACGTCTTGTTCTGGACGGGGGAGACCCTGGGGCTGGTTAGTTTCTCGTCTGGGTCGGGATTCTCTCCAGAGGACTTCGTCGAGAACACGAAGACTCCGGAAGAAGTGGCCGCAGAAGAAGAGGGACAAGTCTATGCCGAACGGATGAGGCTTGCATTAGCACGACAGGCTGACGAAGTGCGGTTTGTTCAGAACCTCGGTATGCCTCGCAATTAGGTCGAGAGGATATTCATTTGCCTTGGGAAATAACTAGATCCTGTGATTCGTATGTAACACAGGGGTGCAGTACCGCGCTACGTTATGACAGGTTGTCACGCGTAGGCTGGTGCAGGGTTGGCTATCGACGGCGTGACCACCTCAGTTTGATTAGCATTCAGAAGGTAGGATTGGCGAAGTTATCTGTATTGGGAGTGTTTGGGTCTGGTATGGATTACCCGGTGTCAATGTTATGATAAGAATATAGAGCATCGAATAAGGCGCTAGAAGTCATTATCCCTTGACTATTCCCTCTGGATTTGAACCATTAGGAAAATGAAGCGGACGGCGGATTGATATTATTGCGATACGCTACACTATCCACATACAGTACAGCATTGGTTTATCTTTCTTCGTCAACCAGCAAGCATTCCCCGGGATACCAAGTTCATACTTACCAGTCTAGTAGGGTATAAGACGTGCCTAGTCAAGTATTGCGGGCTTCCAGGGGGCATAGGCGCGGCAAAGCTCCACATAGTTGCTGGGAGATTTTGGTGAAATATGGAGGCGGTCTGATAAAAACTCCGGACTCTATCCCTTTCATTGCCATTTCAACTGCAAAACGCCAAGACCAAGAAAAAGTGGATTTTTGACCCACAAAAATCCCTGCTAACACTTGTGACATTACGGCCATAGAATAGTTTTAAAATTAATTAAAAAAAAAATCAACGATAGCTAACTATAGCTATAAAAATAAAATTAGTTTAAAAAGAATATTTAGGTTTATACGTAGACTTGTTTTTATTAAGCGTTTTATTTAAATGTATAAAACTTGCAACCTAGGTCAATATGAGAAGGTGAAGCAATTAAGGCTTAACCAAAGTGTAATAAATGGCAGGTTGTACCAACTGTTAGTGCAGTGACCTCTGTTACCACTGAAATCAGGTGACAATGCAAGTACCTCAGAAATATCCAATTTAATTGGCTGCAGCTTTGGCTTGGCGTTTTGCAGTTGAAATGGCAATGAAAGGGATACCATTGAAATACCCACCAAAAAAGTCCGGAGTTTTTATCAGACCGCCTCGAGTATTTCGAAATGAGATACCTCTCGCGCTGAGGATTAGCTGGTAGCGTGCTAAGAATACCTGGCAAGGAACGTTTTACTGAACAGCAACTATGTACGTCGGATAGTAATGTCACAATACCCACCATGTTGGTAGTTACCTTTTCCTGTTTAAGCACAGTCGGTAGACTACGTAACGAATCCTAGCCTGGAATCTGGGGTACTATGTGGTAGCGCAGTCCTGTCAAGGAGTCAAAAGTTGGCAGGCAGCTCGTCAGGGGTGTGAAAATGGATGAGAATAGCAGTAATGAGAAGCAACGATAAGCGGCAGTAACACCGAGGTCAGCAAGAGTGGGAAGTCTGTGAGCCAATCCAACCCAAGCCTCTTGTTTGGACCTCGCTACTCTGTCAAGTATTTGCGGGATCCAAAAATAATTCGTTTGCGGTGGCAGAAAAGGGCGAGCAGTAGCGAACGCAACCAAAAACTACACATAGCAATAGCATTCCGGTCTTCAACACCAACCAAGCAAGAATAACACGCCCAAAAATTCTCTTGGTGAATAAGAAAGTTAAATATTTTGACGCCCTAATTTCGTGATGTGGCTTTTCTATTCTTTGTGACGCGCCATATATACTGTTAATTCCCTTGGGGATTTAACAGCGTCAGAGTTGAGGCAGAATATATATCATACGGGTTGTTTTCTTTCGTGCACCCACTTTCGGACGAGGACACAGAGGTGGAAAAAAAAAAATCCCCCAAAAAATTTCATAGGCTTCTAAGTCCCACGAGGTTTGCACAGGGGTGAACCAGCCTCAATTGACAGTTGGACGAAATGTGTCACTAATCACAGAATATGAGGCGACCAATGAGGGCTCGCCTTGTCTCAGCAAAGCCTGGTGTCAACGAACCAAGACGCCGGATCTGCTAGTGCTAACGATTATCTGGGGCTAATTATGCGCCGGGCAAGCCACCAGTGTGGATGCTCCCGCCCATACCTTGCTAGTGTGACCTTGGAATACGCCACCACGGTCTGTCGGTGGAACTACAACTCGCGAAGCCATTAAAGGTAGGGTCCCTCTTTTGAAGATCAGACTCGCCGTCGCTAGCATCTCGTAGGACTGGTCCATCAACACTATTTCCGTTGTTTAGTCAACATATAGTCCATTTGTTTCTTGATTGCAGCACGACGCCTTTACCATGACAACAACAATGCGGCATTCATAAGATGTAAATTTGCTAGTGGTGACCGCAGTACTATGTATCAGCTTCATACGCTAGAAGCAACCCAGATGGGCAAAGAGAGGTTCTATTCTCATGGAAGCACCTTCGGTAACATCGGAAGAACCAATGACCGTTGCGTAAGACGAGGGCGGGACTCCGTAGGGTCTCGTGAAACTCAACCGTCCGCCGGACGAGACGGAACGGGAAATGATGTTACGCCGCAGGTGAGCGAGCAATCTGGCGGCGCCGTCGTCGACGACACAACCACGACACACCACCACAGGCAGGCGGACTGACTGACTGACAGATGGACAGACAACAACACTGTCGGCTCGCTGTTTACTCGATGCTGTGTGAAAGTGAGTAAGAGCAAATGCCTCGTCCTGTTGGCATATACGACGACGTATCGTCTCTCCTCTCTCTCCTTTCACCTGCATGTCATATTCCTGCTTGTCTGTCTGTCTGTCTGTCTGTCTGTCTGTTTGTTTGTCCGTCTGTCTCTATGTACTAAGGTATATAGGTATAATACGGTAATTATCCACCCAGCCATTACGCGCAAGCGTATCCATACCTCCCAACTGCTCCTAACAAGCCGTTGCGCCTCGTTTTTGGCGTTTTTGCCACCCGTGACTTGCACTGTGCTGTGATGCGCTGGTGTGCTGCTCCGCGCCGGGCATCGTGGTCTCCTCTAGCAGTGTCTGCTGTGGCCGGGAGGTACAGATAGCGTAGGCGTTTGGCCGATCGGTGGGCGATCAGTGGTCGATCACGGATATAGACAGCCCCCTCTATCACTAAATACACTAAGGGTCCTCTACTCGCTCTACGCTAGACCACCGCAGACGCCAGCTGCAACTGCCAAAACATTTGTCTAGCCTAGGTAGCCTGCCCAGACAGGGTCCCACCATGCCATGCCACGCCGAGGTCGTCGCCTTTTCCCTCATCGTTGCATCTCGGCCTTCTTTTTTTTCTGTGGTCGTTTTTGGCGCGTCTTGTCCACCTGTGTCTTTTTGTCTGCTTTCACCGCCGCATGTTGTCCGCACTACCTACGTACATATCAGCTCAGGTACACACACTTGCTATTATTACTAACTTACTTATATATCTACGTGACTTGGACTAATTGTAGCAGCTCATACTTCTTCACCCTGTTCTATTCTGGTTTGCTTCTTCTCCACCTGTATGCGTTGGCTCCTCCCACTCCTCCGCTTACCGCCTCCCGCCTACCGCCTCCCTCTCGCTGCTGGTCAATCAGTCCCGGACTCCTGACTGACTGACTGCCTCCTGCCTCTGACGGGACGCCAGTCCTCTCTGCCGACTACGACTAGACACTAAAACTCACCAGCCAACTAGCTGACCAGGAAGCCCTGGATCGCAAACTGCATGCATCCTGCCTGTCGGTTATGTCTTTGACACTATTTCCCCTTTTTATCATTCCACACCCACACTCGACTTTGTGGCCTTTTTAGTTCGTTCACTTCTTTTTAGCACGCCGCGCGAGCACCTTCAAGTGAGGCTAACATTCATTATCACATCATTGCCGGAATCCGCCACAACTACACATGTACCTATCAAAGTCCACTCAAGACCAGGTCAAAACTGTTTTATATTTTCAGCACACCCGTCACGACTGATATCTCGCCCAGCTAGAGCATCGACCTTGACCCTAGCCAGGCGTACAGTCTGT
Source organism: Xylaria sp. FL0043 (assembly GCA_022578865.1). Taxonomy (NCBI): domain Eukaryota; kingdom Fungi; phylum Ascomycota; class Sordariomycetes; order Xylariales; family Xylariaceae; genus Xylaria; species Xylaria sp. FL0043. The sequence goes on along the minus strand of MU397244.1, from coordinate 1,457 downwards.
TCTGTTCTATTTGAAGCTAGTCATTGCGACGGCTGGAAATCGGTTGCCAGCTACTTCCTTCTCAGTGGACATTTTGACTCTTTGCGCAAATCGCATTCTTTTCGTGCTATGTATCGCGAGAAAACCGATCTGGAGCATGTATGATGGCAGGTTGGGACGTGGGTGGCACCGAGATGTTACGCTCCTTGAGCGACTCGGTTATCCCCCAATCTCGAATTTATGACAGTCTTCTACCTCGTGTGCCGAGGAAAAGACAGTATCGTCACGCCCACTACTTCGATATCACCGATGACTACCAGATAACGCGAGAATGGAAGCGTCCTCGAGTATGCAACCACTCTCATGAGTACGCCGAAGGTCGCTGCGATCATCAGCCGGCCCCTGCCTTCTTCATTATAAATGAGGTCGGGAACCAACCCGTACATAATGACTTAGGGCAACAATACAAATACCATAGTGTATCAACCCAGGCTGTCACACCGTGTCACGCCCTTCGAGTGCGGGATGAGAAGGAGGCTGCTTCCATGGTCCAGCCGCTGGAATCAAAAGACAATGCTCATCACGACGCAGCTGCGGCACTCGTAGAAGCAGACATGGCAGATTATCGCAGACGAAGGCGGCTATCTCAACACGAAAGGATCCTGAAGAGCCTCATCAGCCCCAAAGTACTGGGTGCCGAGTTTGAAATCGACGACGAAGCCTTGCAAGGCATATTCTACGCCGCCAACGAGATTTTCTTCCAGGGAAGGTTGAAGGGCAGAGTCATTTGGACTTGGGAGGATCTCCCGACCAACCTCATCGGCACCACGGCATGGAGGGATGCACCTGATGGCCATGGCTACGAGACCCAGATCCTCTTGTCAAGACAAATACTCAAGGACAAGAAGTACAACAGACGCCTGCTCATATCCACTTTCATCCACGAACTCATTCACAGCTATCTCTTCGTCTATTGCGGATATCAGCCAGATGATTGCGGTGGCCACACGAGCGGGTTCAAACGAATCGCGCAAGTAATCAATAACTGGGTCGGCGAAGAGAATCTGCTACAGCTTCATAAGATGGAAGCCGAGTTGAGTGACTTCGAGATCGGGACAGCCGACACCTCGTCGCGGGATCACATTTCCGGTGGATGCCAAGTGCAGTGGCTATGCGATGGCACGCTTGGATACATGTCCTGCGGTCAGATATACGTTCACGGGATAGAGGTCCCTCACTGGGAGGGTAACGGATCGGTCCATGGCGTCTCTTCTCTAGTTTACTCCTAAGTATCTAGGGCGGACGCCCCACGTTATAAGACATGCACACAGCATTTTTCCTAGTTATTCTTTTTTTTTTTTTTTTTTTTTTTTTTTTTTTTTTTTTTTTTTTTTTTTTTTTTTTTTTTTTTTTTTTTTTTTTTTTTTTTATTTTTGTTTTTTTTTTTTTTTTTTTTGTGGTTTTTTTTTTTTTAAATA